>JAVTVY010006766.1:0-39412 GCA_036873755.1 Hanleya hanleyi
AGGCCAGCCGACTATGGAATAGTTTACGAAATGAATTTCGGACAGCCTCTGACAAAAATGAGTTCCATAGATTGATTCGCACATGGGGAGGTAAATCATGCAAATAAAGTGAGGTAAACCAGTTGAGCCCAGTCAATACTTGAATGGGTGACCACCTGTTGTTCTGGCTGGGCTGATAAGTGTCCAGGATAATAGGAATTGTGGGTGTCCTGGAATAAGTTGACAACATCATGTTATGACTAAACAGTGTTGGAGAAAGTCCAACTCAGTCACCCATCCCTAACTCAAAATTATTCCTACGAAGTAGGCTACAGATCGCAAATTGTCCGGTAATGAGTGAGTCCATCCGAATCCTTTCGTCGGCAAAATAAGCAGAACCGTTGACATTAGAACCTTGATTTTTGGCATGAACGTGCATTAGGGCATTGTTACCAGCAAGTTCTGATCTGAAATAATTCTGATTAAATTAGATTTATAATTAACAATATGTCCCTGTAAGGGCTATGGCTGTTTTCACCATCATCTTCTGCATTAAAGAGCGGTGAAGGCAAAGTCCTATTAAGATATCATGTTGCCTCTATCACACTTAGGCAGCCATAACACAGGGCTCAAGTGTAGGTCTTAATCAGCACAACTGACAGTTTACAAATTTATGACTCGCTTCTGGCAGAAGTATGGGCTAGTGGCTGGTATTGCTGGGCAGGCCAGTTTACACAGCACAGATGTAGACCTATGTTATGGGCAGCCATTCATGTCAAAATTAGCAATTACAAAACGTAAAGCCAAACTCAGAAAAGACAGCATATCTTACAATGTACACTGTAGTCTTAAACGCATTTTATATTCCTGCAAATAAAAAAACCTTAACTCTAAACGTATACTCAAACCGAAAACAAACGGCACGATGTTCGAATGCAAACACAGAATGAAAAGCCTAGTTCCGAACGAATAGCCAGTCTGACACAGAGGGACCTATTTCTAAACGAAGAGTATAACTCTGAACGAACGAGCTGTTTCACAACGAACAACGTTCCTTCGGAAATTATTTCCGGAAATATTCGGGTCATTCCGGATGGTAGAAAGATTTATGACGTGAAACTCGGCCGCTATTTCGAGTTCCGCCATTTCAGGTCGTGAATGAGTGTGGTTCTTTTTTGCCCCTGGGTTAAAGTGTACCAAAAGTTTTGAACTTCAGATATCAGACAAATATTCACAGGGACTTGTCATTCTCATCTTGTGAGACTCCGTACTATGAGTCGCACATGTAAACGAGAGCCACCCCTGAAAATGGTGTCAACATGTGGGGGAGGAGCAGACAGAGGCGCTCGAGTGGTCTCCAGTCTGCTGAGCGCCCCCTCGATTATAAAACTCGTTCTGAAAGAGGTCGTTCGTTCTCTGATACGTTGTACGTGCTGAAATATGCTGTTCCTTCTGAGTTCGCTTGTATTTCCGTATCTCCACTTTTCGTTCACAGTTAGATTCTTCCTTTGGAGAGAGATGAAATATGCGTTTAGAGTTAGGTTCCTTGTTTGCAAAAAGATGAAATAATCGTTCAAACCAACACTTTATATCGTTAAATACGTTGTCTGTTGTGAGTTAGGCTGCACAACCCGAGCTAGTAATTTTGACATAAATGGCCGCCCATACTATGTGTTCCAGTGATCATGTATGAGATTGCCAGGACTGAGGAGTCCTACAGTTAGCCCTATGGGGTTTTCATCTCCTCAAACAATCAGCGCTGTTTCCATAACGAAGCTGAGGTGGTTTAACGTTTATCAATGAAGAAAATCACCGATCAACCGCCATAGAATATAATGTGAAAACCGGAATAGTACATTCATCAGATTGCCGATGCCCAAAATGTGTTGTCTCATATATCTAGATAACAACGTGATGTAGAGACGCTATTTATTCGTCTTTGTACCGGTTATGCTCAGGAGAATGACATAGAATCATTATTATCTTGTGCATAGAAGGTGTTGGTCTTGAGTTGAATTACCGTAAACTAAATAAATGCTACCTTTCTACTATAGTACTATATATAAAAATTTGTTGTATTGTTGGGAAAATAATGTGATTCAAAAAGTTGTTTTGATCCTGTACAAGGGCACTGAAAACCATTAAAGAGATGTAAATGTATTTTCACACGTAAAGCTTGAAATCTATTGAACCTATATTATTCAATCTGTTTCCTTTAATTAAAAAATTGTAAAATTAAATCGGCGATCGTTATTTATTTTGGAATGAAGGCGCATTAGGAGACTGTTACCAACAAGTTCTGAGCTGACCTACTTTTGATGAAAATTTCTGGTGATTTTTGATGAAAATCACTGGCGATTCTGACTTGGGCGGTGCCCATCTTAATATAGGCAGGATTTCAACTGGGGGTGGGGATTTCCAAGAGTTCAGTTCGCGTTCGAGTCCTAATGCCTACTGTACTTCGTAGGTCCTGTGATGTTAGTCACACTGCCATGTTTGTAGTTATTTTTGCGATTAAATCGATATAATAATTAATGCTTAGATGCAAATTAAAAACGATGAAATAAGATAATGTATGTAGAGAAGCACGGCTGTGCGATGGGCTCTCCCATCTCGCCATTAGTCATGTTAGTAGCCAATGCGTACATGGAAAACTTCGAAGAACAGGCCCTCAAATCATACTCGGGGGGATTCCGCCTACTCATTGGTTCAGATATGTAGATGACACTTGGGTGAAGGTTGATCGACAGGAAGTTAACAGTTTTTTACCCCTCAGCCCATTATAAGGGCTGTGAGGTTTTGTCGTTGCCATGTACGTACATCCGGACGTCCGTCCGTCCGTCAACATGTTCTTGTCCGCTGAATATCTGCAGATCTATGAAATCGGGCCTGACCAAACTTTGGTGAGAGCTTCCTGAATATTGACTGATGGAATGATTTAGATTTTCAGATGGCTAGTATGATGATTTCATGATTTTTAATTTTTTTTTTTATTTATTTATTTATTGATGGCTCAGCTTTTGCACTGTTATCTATGCCCATCATCATGTTCTTGTCCGCTGAATATCTGCAGATCTATCAAGTCTGGCCTCACCAAACTTTGGTAAGAGCTTCCTGAATGTTGACTGATGAAATGATTAGATGTTCAGATGGTTATGATGATTTCATGATTTTTAATTATTTTTTCTATTATTTATTGATGGCTTAGCTTTTGCACTGTTATCTATTCCCATCGGAAACCCTTGGTTGCATGTTTCATTGTGACTTTTGAAGGTTCGCTTATACAAGAAAGCCTGGTCCATTCAAGATTCAAGATTATCATTGGATGGAACCCCCCAATTCCCATATATTCTGGGAGCTTACATGATGCTTCACTTGTACCCCTCGGCCAATTTTGGCCATGGGGTATTGTCGTCGTCTTGTACGTCCGTCTGTCCGTATGTGAGCGAGATAGCCGGAAAACGGTTCCACTGATGAATTCCAAATTTGGTATGCTTATTTACCTAGTCAAGGACCAGAAGCCTATTGAATTGGGAACTGATTGGGTGGAAACCTTGGCGGCCATCTTTAATTTTATGCAAAATGGATAATGATCCATATCTCGGAAACCATTCAACTGTTCAATACGAAAGTTAGTATACATCATTGATACATCAAGCAACTTTCAATGAATTACCAAACCGGCTTTTCCGATTAGCTGGAAAGCCTGGAGGCCATCTTTAATTTATGCAAAATCGATAATGATACATATATCTGTTACCATTCAATTGTTTTATGAAAGTTGGTATACATCATCGATACATCCAGATATTTTGAATCGGGACCTGATTGACCGAAAACCGTGGCGGCCATCTTTAATTTATGCAAAATCATTAATGATCTCTATCTCTGATAACGTTGAAGTGCTCGACGTAAAATTTGGTATACATCATCGATGCATCAAGAGGCTTAGGGTAAATGACAGTTCTGGTTTCTCTGATTGGGTGGAAACCTTGGTGGCCATCATTAACTTATGCAAAATCTTTAATGATGTATATCTCTGATACCATTTCAGTGTTCTATCAAGAGACTTGCAATGAATAACCACATCAATTCCTCTGACTGGTGGAAAGGATGGGCGGCCATCTTTAATTTATGCAAAATCATTAATGATCTCCATCTCTGATACCGTTGAAGTGCTTGATGTAAAATTTGGTATACATCATCGATGCATCAAGAGATTTATGATGAATGACAGATCTGGTTTCTCTGATTGGGCGGAAATCTTGGCGGCCATCTTTAATATATGCAAAATCTTTAATGATGTTTATCTCTGATACCATTTAAGTGTTCTATACGAAACTTGGTTTACAGCATCGAGGTATGACGAGACTTGCACTACTGAATAACCACATCAGTTCCTCTGTGTGGCGGGAAGGATTTTAGCAATCCGCATAGAAATGATAGCATTGGATTCCCGTGCATTCCCGTAGAGCTGGGTTGCGAGAATCTATTTGGATTCCCGTGAATTGTGACGAAAAACAAGGCCTTATTTTATTTCAGAAGTACAAGAGGGAACCCCTGCTAGGTTTGAATTGTTAAAAGTATAATATGGAATAATTGGCAGGGGAATCCCTGCAGTATTGAACTCCTGTTAGTTTGAATTTCGCGTCACCTTAAATGGAGGACAACATTTTTTCTTCAATTTTGCTGTTAAATCATTCTATTCTACATCATATGATTTATCCTAAAACTTTTGCATAAACCATATTTGTGTCCACACATTTAACTGGTACAAGATAATACTACAATTTCTGTGACCAAACATGTTACTGTACCTTGGAAATTATTTGAAACGAGTGATTAGGAGAGCCCATTTTTAGCCTGACTCTGGGCAATTTTGAACCAGTTTGCATACCTGGAGCTTATGCCCCCCCCCCCCCCAACAATAATGATAAGGGTGGGCCTGTGTCAATCAGTGTGTTTACTTGTTGTCACATTTGTGCAATGCATAAATTGCCACTGATAAAGCTACACTTTCTTGCATGCTGTAATCCCAGCACACCACTCACGTGAAAACGAAGTCTATTATATACGAAATCACACAAACTGTATCCGCAGGGCTGTATCCAGGGATTTTTTGCAGGTTCCGATCCCAAACTCCCAGTTCCTTTTCGTAATTCATTATTGAGGGTCCAATTTTTTTAAGTGAATTTCGGTGCAAAGAGCCTGTGATCAATCACAAAACAGAGGTTTATTAACATGAAATTCAATACCCAGCTATGCAATCAGATCGATATTGAGGCTCCCAGAAGCTTTTTCTAGGAGTATTTCCTTCAGAAATCCTTTCAAATTGAACAACAACAACACTTTCGTTTTTTGTTTCATTTGAGTTTTGGGCGCCCATACGTTTTTCAGAACTAAATTGGCTCTAGATGCAGCCCTGATCCTACTTGACTAAAAAAAACAGGCTGAGGGGTCCACGCACCTTTTAGGTGCTTGCCTGCAATTCATGTTCACTTTCCTAAACACGGTGGACTCTGATATTCAATTCACCATGGAGCAAATTGAATCCAACCAAATACCATTTCTGGACTGACACCCTGGTTAAGGTAATGAGGGATGGTTCCCTGAACACGACTGTCTACCGGAAACCAACCCATACTCCAGGGTTCTCCATAAGAGCCGGCGGCCGGCGGTATACGTACACCTGTCGAAGGTTGTGCCGCCGGTAGCCACATATATGCAACTCAGTGTATGTAACCACGACTGAGTTGCACATCCTCACTATGACAGACATCAGTATCGTTTTTTTCTTCATGGCCAAACATGACAAAATGTACAATTGACTATGGCATTTAACGGGTTGTAAACATGTCAAATATACTTCTCTCCCCCAACACAAAGTATCTGGCTCATTCATACAGCGCAAGTAGACGTAAATAGCACCAAGTCATGTCACTATCTTCCTATCACGTTCAAATGTTGAAAATGGCATAAGAGCAACAAACGCTCCCATGCGCATATACCGCTAATAACATGAACACTTATCGATATGTCGTAAAGAAGAAGGCGTCATCAGCTAGTGGGCGGGGCCTAACGCACATGGTCAAGCTCTATTTTGGTTACCCCAGCAGCTGATGATGCCTTCTTATTTACGACATATTGTAAAGTGTTCGTGTGCTAGAAATTTTCATCCCAAAATGGCTCAGACTGCACCACAGGGCATCTAGGGTTTCTGGCGACTGGGAGCGGCCCCCAGGCCCCCGGGCTATTGACAAACGCCTCGCTGCGCTCGGCGGTTAATAACCACATACACCTGTTTGGATATCATTGTACAGCTGTTCCCAAAGAAATGGAGAACCCTGCATACTCACCAGTACTTGGAGTTCACCTCGCACCATCCCCTCAACTAAAAACTGGGTGTAATTCGGACGCTGTTCAATATAGGGCGGATACTATTGTTGCAACGACCGAAGATAAGGAAACGGAAACTTCCATACTGACACAAGCCCTGAAACAACGTGGATATAAGGACTGGACATTTCACAAAGCACAAAAACGTAAAAACAGAACATCCACGCCGAGCAGGGAGAGATTGACCACTATCACGATCCCATATGTGAACAACCTCTCTGAAAAAGTGAGTCGGTTATTCAGCGCACATAAAGTCAAAACATGTTTCAAGCCCAGGAACACTTCGTAACATTCTAGTCCATCGAAAGGATAAACCAAAAAAGGATGTGGAAAGTAATTTGATATACGGTGTAGTTTGTCAGGAGTCTACCTGTGTATACCGATACATAGGAGAGAAGCAACAACCCCTGAAGAAGCGTATGTCCCAACACCGCAGAGCCACATCCAATGGCAACGATTCAGTGGTGTTTCGGCACATGTGTGACATGGGACATGTCTTCACCAACCAAGACGTCTTGATCCTGGATCAAGAAGAATGGTTCTTCGAACGTGGGGTTAAAGAAGCTATCTGGGAACATGTTGAGCATCCTTCTCTTAACCGCAATGAGGGATTGCGTTTCAAATTGTCCAACACTTGGGATAGCGCCTTATAGAAAAAGACCAAAAAGAGACTGTTATAGCTATTATGAGTAGACCAATTCCTTCTGTCATGTCTGTGTAATAACTGTGCCTATTCGATCTGACAATTACTACCTCTATGTAAGGTTTATTTCTATAGACAGTTATTTGTGCCAGCGTCTTGACCTTTGCTAAATCAATGATGCCTGCTGAGGCAGAGACAGCATGTGTATTTAAGACGAGTAACTCTGATCAGTGCTTGCACTTTTTTGTGTTCCAAGTGAACCCTTATCACCTTTGTCATATCATCAAAGGTGTTGCCTAATTGTTTTGTTCCTATTCGGTTTGAACCCCGTATCAACCAACAAAGAATTTGATGCAGATTTCATTCCTCAAACTGATGTTTTCACTAGCTTGATTAATCTGAACCTCTAAAAGTCAACAGGTCTTGATGGAGTGGGTCCCAGGCTCCTGAAACTATCAGCACCATTTATCTCCCAATCTCTCACCTATATATATAGACTGGACCCAGCCCCTGTTTCATAATGTATTTTAAAGGGGAAACAAAAGGAAGTAACTCTGCATGCCTATTAAGAAATGCTTGAAACAGGGGCTGGACGGAACGTCACAAGGGAGCTATCTTTGCAAGAAAAAATGCACAATATACTGTGCATTTTTTGTCACCAATGAAAACTCTGTATTCTGATCCCGCCCCCAACTCAAAGGATTTGATTGGTCTGTTCATACATGTATACGCACGCTGGAAGCAATGCGTTCATGTGACGTCAACAATAAGAATGACGTTACTACCATGACCTCAACAATGAGAATGACGTTACTACCATGACCTCAACAATGGAAATGACGTTACTGCCATGACGTCAACAATGAGAATGACGTTACTACCATGACGTCAACAATGAGAATGACGTTACTACCATGACGTCAACAATGGAAATGACGTTACTACCATGACGTCAACAATGAGAATGACGTTACTACCATGACGTCAACAATGGAAATGACGTTACTACCATGACGTCAACAATGAGAATGACGTTACTACCATGACGTCAACAATGGAAATGACGTTACTACCATGACGTCAACAATGAGAATGACGTTACTACCATGACGTCAACAATGAGAATGATGTTACTACCATGACCTCAACAATGGAAATGACGTTACTGCCGAGACGTCACAGTATGGCATTAGAATGAAATTGATACAAATATTACGACCGAAGGTAAAAACATGTCAATCGTCCAGACTAACCACGCCTCCAGATGGAATCTTTACACGACGAAACCCATCAAATCGTCCAGTCTCTATTTATTTTTCCATTTTTTTTTTCATTTTATTTTTTTACTTATATATTTATAACGTATATATTTATTAAAGATCATTTTATTATTATTAAATAATACATATGAAATAGAGACTCATCCAGTCTACTATATATTTAACCAATCCATCGGAACCGGCATATTTCCTGAAGAACTTAAACATGCCAGAATTACCCCAATGCACAAAAATGGACCGAAAACTGCTGCAAACAATTACAGGCCAATCTCTATATTACCCACCATTTCTAAAATTTTAGAAAAACATGTTGCTGGTCAGTGAGCAAGTTTCTTAAATGAAAACAATCTGCTTCATGAATTTCAGTCAGGTTTTCGCTCTAAACACTCCTGCCAAACAGTGCTGACAAAAATTGTGGATGAATGGCTCTCACAAATTGACCAAGGAAACATAACTGGTGTGATGTATATTGATCTCAGAAAAGTATTTGATCTTGTAAATCATAAATTGTTACTCAAGAAACTTGCCTGTTACCATGGTTACAATATAGCTAACAAGTCTCTGTCATGGATGGAAAGTTATCTTTCCTCAAGAAAACAAAAAGTATGTCTGGCAAGTGTGAAATCGGAAGTGCCACAGTATTACAATGGTGTAAAGACAATACTATGGGAGTAAACTTTGACAAGACTAAATGTATGAAAATAGGATCTCGACCAAAGTTGGCCAGGTTCAAAGAGGATCTTTCTATCCAATTTGACCAAAACAAAATTGAAAATGTTTCTGAACAAAAATTACTACATGTAATTATTGATGAAAAACTGTGCTGGGATAAACATGTCCAGAGACAGTGCCAGCTGATATCATCGAAACTGAGATTGTTGCAAAACATTAAGAAATATTTGCCTCATCATGCAAGAAACCTGTACTATAATGCTTAATGTTCTGCCTGTCATTGATTATTGCTGCTCAGTATGGGGATCTGCCTCCAGTCTCAGAGTCACTTGACTGTATCCTTCGCCTTCAGAAGCGAGCAGCCAGAATTATCCTTGATGCCCATTTTAATACACCAAGTCAGGAAATGTTTAAAAAGTTGAACTGGATGACAATTGATGATAGAATAAAATATCACAAATCCATACTTGTGTACAAATGTCTACATGGCGTAGCACCAGATTATCTAGCTAAGCAATTCACAACCACTTCATCAGTTTACCAGAAATCATTAGGTTCCATGGCCACCCAAAATCTTGTTCCACCCAAACCCAATACTGAAACATACAAACATGCCTTCAAATACTCTGGAGTGACTCTCTGGAATCAGTTACCCCTGGATATAAAGAAATCATCCAACATAAATGTGTTAAAAAAACGCATGGAAAGTTTCTTTCTGTCAAAATATTTATAGTATGTACATTTCAATGTTTGAAATTCCATGACTTTATTAATTAGTTATACGGTAAGTTCCCTAAGTATTCGTGACCGGAAGTGAATATCACAGTCGTGAAAAACTGACCACTTCCGAATAGTTTGTGCAAGTCAGTTCAGAAAAACGGACGTTTTCGTAAATTAGAGTCCCCATATTAATGCCCATACCCTTCGACAATGAAAGGTCACAATACGTCGACTGTGGTGTTTCTTTAATTTTGTGATATTTACCGCAGACAGCACTCTTAAATGATATAAGATCGACAACCACGAAACCTAATATACTTCGGCGAAGTTCAGTGGTAGGAACACGTGTGGTCGAGGGGAAACCCTGAAGCAAAACCCGGGAAATGTTTGTTGTGCGTTTAGATTTGTCAGGCAATAATTCGCAATTGATCAAAGGATAAATAAAGCATTCTTTCTGCTCTTTAACCATTAAATTAGGTTTGAATAAATGACTGCAATGATCGGCTGACAATGAAGAGATTAGTTTTATCGGACGCCCGGCCAATTTAAAACCACAAATTCGCGTATATCCTTGTATTAGTACATACGGGACAAGGGCATATTCTGTCGCTTCTGATATTTTCTTTATTTTCTCTTCAGACATGCTTGAACTCTTGCAGAATTTTTTTCACGGCCGAGAAGACTAGGCACAACTATCCCAGTGACGCCAATGATGTTTACGTGAAAAAATATAACGATCTAATGAAGAAACACAGATTACGTCATTTTCAGATTGAGAATCAAACCTAATAATTTCTTGATTGTTCTTCATAGGAAAATATTGTGGAAGGGCTTTTCAAACTGTTTATGTCAATGAAACGAACAGCAAATTAAGCAAGCGCCCGACACTATCTGAAGCCCCATATCAGGGCCAACTCGACTGAGACCGTCACCCATATCAGGGCCAACTCGTCTGAGACGATATACAATCTTCCCAGCTGGAACGAGCCCATCCCGCCATAAATAGCGGCTAAACGAAAGACATGAATTGCTTGCCCACTCTAACAATTCACTGTATCCCTTCGATCCTTATTAACAAATGTATGAAAATACTTTCATAGAATTAGGTGGGGTCTGTAGACATGGAAGAATGAAAGTTTCAACATGCCACGTGTTGGTTGTACATTTTCCCGCCATACGGAGTTGCAATAACATCACGTGATGAATACTTGGATAGCATGGCACGTGGGTCAAACTTTCGCTTGTACACGGTTCCCGCTTCATAATATATTCAGCCAACACAACCTCAATATATTATGCCTTCGTAACAGTGAGATCACGACTCTCATGAAAAATAAATAAAAACAAAAATTGGTTCAATCTGTTGCAGATGTAAATGTATTCTGGAATATTTCTGATGAAAGACAGATAGATCGATGATGATGACGAAACAGCCGAATGTACAACCGTGTTTTTATCTAATATTACCTCATGGGTTGAGCAAAATTAATTCACATTTCAGACAGTATAATTTAGAGAATAAGTAGACAGAAAACCTATAGTAGTTTATTCCATCTTTTTATTTTTTTAACTTTTAATCTCAACCCACTATTCCGACCGCTTCAGTTGCTATCAAATTACCGCCTACACTTTACACTTTTGTGTCAATAATCAAGTCAGAAGTACCGTAATATCTTCACTAATAGCGTAAAAAAAACTCACTCAAAAATTCTAATTTTCAAGGACTTTTAAGGCCTTTAATTTTCAATATAAAAATTATGCACTTTTACAAACTTTTAAGGACCCATGCGAACCACGAAACTATGACACCATGCACAATGACGCCGTTCCACGCTTTTTACGGCTATGAAGATTACGATGCAGCCATATGTCACGGTTAATCCTGCACGTCACAGCTTTCCTTTCATGATAATTCTCTGAATAATATCCTCGTTTCTATTTTATCCAGGGATGATTGAAGAGAATAAGTCTGTACTATTGCTTGCTCCTGAAAAGTTGAATACAAGAGCGCAAACTTCTTTCGGTATATGCATCACCGCAAATTCCACGGCCGTAAAATATTCTGAATCGCCGCGTTCGTTGGAAATGATACGTTTCTAAATTATTTTTCTCTGAACAGTACAAAATATGTTTTCAGTATCATAGCTGGGAATCTCAACATTCGTGTCTTCAAAAAAAAAATCCGAAGTCGGACCCAAACAGGCGCGTTTCTGGTTTTAGTGTGAGGCGCACATGGCATACAGTCGCCAAAATTAATGCAACTTGGGGTTGGGGTTGATCGTAAATCTCTACCCCGCGACTAAGAAAATCCGTGGTTCAAATGTCCGGTCAAACTTCAGCATTATAGTTTTTTAAGACCGAATGAAACGTAACTTCCAGTTCTTCATTTTGTTATTTTCAGTATAATATCGAATGTATGCTTTCTTCAATCGGCAATGTTTAATATCGCACGTCCCCGTAAACGGCAATATTCCCAATTTAAAGACCATGAGAAATTGCGGTTTAAACATTGGATACATTTCGTTTGAGACATAATGAAAATCAACTTAGTTGTTACAATTGGTTATGTTCAAAATGCTCAAAAAGTTTGCAAGGTTTATCAAATACTAATTCTAAGGAAACTCGTTGATCTGGAAGTTTTTCCATCGCACAACTACATAATATTATCAATCTCGCGACCACGATAAATGGGGGATTTTCGAATAGTTAGGACCGCGGTTTTTCGCGAAAGGGCCGTTTTCGATTACTTAGGGGAACAGTGTCACGTGACTTATAGTTATAGTGTATTTCCATGCCTGCACAGCACGTTATGTATGCAGATGTGACTTAAGATCTATACCATTCAGTTCTGCTGTATTTTTATATGTTCATATTTTCTCTGTCTCATCTCTATTTTACTTGATTTCATTTCCTACATGTAGTTTTGTTTGTGTGTGAATGATTTGTGTGTAAGGGCGAGTGTGAGGGACTCAAGGAAGATTGGTTTTGTACTAATTGAATCCCCTCCGTAAATCAAGTATTAATATAATATTATTATTATTATCAACTTAAATGTGCTCACCTTCCAAGCTGATTTCATATATTTAATGTGATTTCCTGTACATACATGTATTTCTTACTTTGTTGAAGATGTTCTGGTGAGCATTGCAACGTCATATTAAAATTCGAAATCCAGAGAACCAGTTTCTTCGAGTTGTTAATGATTAAATAAGAAAACAAAGAAATATTGTGAAATGGAAATTTAATGAAAATTCATTATATGTCCTATATTTATTGTAATTATACATTAGTTAGCTGATCAATGGCTCATTCAGAGCACATGTAAATGTGATTCATGCAAGCTCTCATTCAAATTAATAGTAATTATGTGTGGGATTACATTGATATAATAATTGTGTGATTACATTGATATAATTATTACTTAGATGTAAATTAAAAACGATTGAATAAGAAAACAAACAAATATTACGTAATGAAAATATTTAATGAAAATTCGTTATGTTTTTATATATTTCTACATTTTTATTGTCATTATACATTTGTTTGTCAGTCAATAGCTCATTCAGAGCTAATGTTTTCTGGTTGTACATTATACTGACACTAAATAAAGTTTCTTACTCTTCCTCTTGGTAATCTACTTTTGTGGTTAATCGTTCTAATTCTTATGTAAATCAAGTGCAGGAAATTTCCTACGTGCTGTAACTGTCCTATTGCTCTCTCACCTTGAACAGGTACGGCGCATCACGTTGGGCACACCGGTTCTCGTCAGATCACCGAAGTTAAGCAGCGTTGAGCTCGGTCAATACTTGGATGGGTGACCGGGTGTTGTACTGACTGGGCTGATCAGTGTCCAGAATAATAGGAACTGTGGACACTCTCGTGTTCTGGCACATGTAGGCACCGTCGTGATATGACTGAAACAATGTTGAAAACGACGTTAAATCCTACTCACTCACTCACTCACTCACCTTGAACTTGTATTTGTAGACTTTATTGACAGCAGAGACAGGAAAACTTCAGGATGATGAGGGAAAAACTGTGCTGCTGGTTGCTGCAGAACAAGGTACTGTCAGTGTAACTGACCAAACTGATTCTATTTTGATTACCTGATTATTGTAAAAAGTGTTGCTCACATAAAGAACAAGTCTGGTTAACTGAAGTACTGAAACAAGGGCGGGTTGAACTTTCTGACATATTGGTTGAGAGATTTTCAACCGATTTTTATGAGCCCACTCAAAAGGCGGACATATTATGTGATGGTGGTTTCCGTCCATCTATCTGTCGTGGAAATTGTTAGAAGCTTAATTTGTTTGTGTTCGTAGATACATTAAAGTGTTATGGTTTGTCAGAGTTTGGTGCAGTAGTTACTATGGTTACTCTACGTACTATATTTCAGGATCATTGGGTGCATGTAGAATAATCCTTGAGATAACGGGGCCGGAGAGGTTACAGGACAGAGATGATCAACAACGTACCCCTCTCCACTTAGCCACCATAGGCGGCCATGGTGATGTTCTCAACTTCCTCTTGGATAAAGGAGGTAAAAAGGAAATATATGTGATTTGAATAGAGAAGATGTCTTAGATCAGGCAGAATAAAGGGGGATAATGCCCTAGCTTGATAAGTATTCAAAAGTTATCTCCTCTAACTTTTTCCTCTCAATAATAAATTGATCAAAAATGTGTACTTTTCAGGTGTCTGATGATTACAAATCCAACACAGTTTAGTATGCTTTATTATGCCCCCCCTCTAATTAGAGGGGGGGCATATAGCGATCGCTTTGTCCGTCCATCCGTCCGTCCGTCTGTCCGTCCGTCTGTCCGTCCGTTCTTGCATTTGATACCTTAAGTGGTCATTCATGCGTATAAGGACGTCCGTCCGAGTTTCTTGTCCGCGCAATATCTCGGTTAATATTTGATGGACAGGATTGAAACTTGCATGCAATGTGGCCAGTACCTCGTAGTTGTGCAGCGTAGAGTTTTTTCCAAGTTCCGGTATAATTTTCAAGAGTTATGGCCCTTTTTCTGAAATCTCTGTGAATGGGACTTGTCCGGGCTTGATCTTGGTTAATATTGTACGGACAAGTATGAAATTTGCATGATATGTGGTCAGTGCCCCACAGATGTGCAGCGTAAAGTTTCTCTCCGTTTCGCTTATATTTTCAAGAGTTATGGCCCTTTGTTCCTGAAATCTCGGTGAATTGGGACTTGTCCGGGCTGGATCTCGGTTAATATTGTATGGACAATTATGAAGTTTCTCTGCATTTCGCATATATTTTCAAGAGTTATGGCCCTTTTTTTCAAATCTTTGTGAATTGGGACTTGTCCAGGCTGGATCTCGGTTAATATTGTATGGACAATTATGAAATTTTCAGGATATGTGGTCAGTGCCCTGTAGTTGTGCAGTGTGAAGTTTCTCCACCTTTCGCATATATTTTCAAGAGTTATGGTCCTTTTTTTCTTCAAATCTTTGTGACTAGGGACTTGTCCAGCCTGGATCTCGGTTAATATTGTATGGACAATTAAGAAATTTGCAGGATATGTGGTCAGTGCCCTGTAGTTGTGCAGCGTGAAGTTTCTCCGCGTTTCGCTTATATTTTCAAGAGTTATGGCCCTTTTTTTTTAAAATCTTTGTGAATTGGGACTTGTCCGGGCTGGATCTCTGTTAATATTGCATGGACAAGTATGAAATTTGCATGATATGTGGTCAATGCCCCATAGTTGTGCAGCATGAAGTTTCTCTGCTTTCGGTTATATTTTCAAGAGTTATGATCCTTTGTTTATCAAACCTAAGTGAATGGGATATATTTATTTGTCCAGGCTGGATCTCAGTCCATAACCGATTTGGACCGGGAAAATGGCTATATATATGTCATTCTACATTCCAAAGCAGACCACATAGGTCCTGAAGTATGAAATTGCCCCAAAAAGATTTAATTGGGTGCAAAATTCAAAGTTTACTGATCGCTTCATAATTTTACCACAATATACTCCCAAGGAATGTAGGTCTCATTTTCGGATTTGACGAAAGCCCCGGCGACCATCTTGCATCAAAACATTGTATTAGCACTTGTTGGTCGATACTTTGAATATGTATTATGCGAGGCATGGCAAAAAAATTGACTGAAATAGAATTTTCATAATCATGAAGGCCTCCACCGACCAATACAGAACAGAACAATGGCGGGGCAGTGTCGGATTAAAGCGGAATGGGGGGCATACAATTGAGCAATCTCTGATTGCTGCCTTCCTGTGTTGTGTGAGAAATATAATTAAAATATGTCCGTTTGATGTTAGAATTTTGGGCTATCTGAGTTTGGTATTACATGTAAAATCTGAAATTTCTGCAATTGAACTCAAGAGAAGTTGTCTTCAATGTACAGTACAGCTTAGAAAAGACAAAATAAAAACATAAATGCGAGTATAATTCATAATCCTGACCGAGAAATGCATATGATGCACATAAAAAACAAAAAACAAATTTCAACTGAAAATATTACACATGCGTCCACCAAATCGGCAAATGCACCTTGGCACTTGTAATTTTCATTGACGCAGTCAGAAGTAAATCAGTCGTGTTGAGAGATTAAATTAACGCGTCTTTAACAAAATAAAATGCATTGTTACATAAATCTGACGCGACCGCAGAAGATTGCTCGATTGTCCCAAGCCCAAGTTTGTACAATAACGGCCTATATTCTCGATAGACCCCTCTAACATCTTGAAAGGGCCAAAGGGTCTTTGATGAATGTTGGAATTCCAAAATGAATTATTCCTTTTTTCCTCCAGTAGAACTCTATGCGCTACTTCTGAGATCATTGACACGATGGCGAAAACACAGGTGCGCCTACGAAAATTGTTGATGCGTGTTCCGAAATGTGACTCGTGCCAAACTTGTTGCACATCGCGTCTCTTTTATGTTTGACCGCGTTCTCCAAAAACAGGCGTGGTGAAAGCGCATGATGGTCCTGCCATAGTCTCGCTAACTTGAACATTCAATCATCTAATCTCAAGTTTCTCGTGTTACCCTCGCGTTTAATGTAAAGTCTTTGTACTAATTTTGTTTACTGATCATTTCTACTTTGTCATGTATGTTATATTCTGTTTTCTCTTTAGCCGACCTGAATAGCACAGATAAGTACAACGCATCAGCTTGGGATTACGCTCGTAACCGACAGCTTCATTACTGTCAGCTCATCCTAATGTCACACCAGCGTCAGCGGATAGAGAGTAACCCCAGCACACCCAGTGGTCTAAACCTTCTCGATAACCAGCGCTATATTAATGGGGACATGGAAGACGAAAATGACAACTACATGCACGTGAGTCCTGTTATATGTTCTGTCTACAGATTTGGAGACAGGTATACATAATATGAACAATGTGAAGGTAGCACATCATGTATATATGACTGTCAAATCATACCTAATATTCTTCTATATGTGTATATATGGTGTATAGATAAGAATCTAGACCGAAAACAGCTGCACATCTGGGTTCATAGGTCTTGTAAAGATCGTGAGACGATGCAGACAATAGCGAAGCCTCGGACAGCAGTGCATGTCTAAATCCAGGGCTTTCCAGTGGCACAGAAGCCTAGTCCCTGAATACTTGAAGTATCTACCCAGATTTGCCAATGTTTCCACAGGAATTGTGTTTTGCGAGCATTTATGGAAGAGGAAGTTGGTGAAATAGTCTGTAAATACCTTATTCTTCCTTGGAATTATGCTTCACAGTTCAACCTTGAAAGCAATTTCACTTGATGTATCTTTCACGAAAAATCCACCAACTGAACATAAAAATGTTTAAATGAAAATATTTTCACTGATTAAGTGTAACTTTTTTGGCACAATCCCACACTCAGAACTCCGTTTCAAATTGGGTACTAATTACGGGGGACCCGTGTGCAGGGCCTTACAAGTGAAAACTACAATTAGCTTGTACAGTTATAATTAAAGAGACATTGGAGTAGTAATTAATATTGTCTGTCTCACATTATGAAACACAGGATTTTCAGCAATATATAGGAGTCAATTCCTCACAGTGTGTCTACATGTATGTGATTGATGCATTTTTATTCAGAATCAAAGAAAATCTCCAATACCTCACATTTTATTATCAAAGCACAATGATGTTAGTCTTGCAATGTTGTAACATTGGGACTGGTCATATGATGTCATGCAAAATTGTCGGGGATAAATTTGTTTTGGTGAATTTGACCCACATTTTGGTTGGATTTTCATGAAATTTCAGTATAATAATGCACAAATAATGTTCAGATGATGTGCAAAATTCCACTGCACTGATAAAAATTGGAATGAACTGGCTTTCCTGACTGGGGTGTTTATGTTGTCACAGTATAAGTTTTACTATGTAAATGTAATATTTTATCTTAGTCTTAACATTTTCTGTATGTATTCATGTATAGAAAATAAAGAATGATGATGATGAGAAAATTGGCTCGGAGATAACGCTGAAAATCCTGTTCCCTCGTAATGTGAGTCAGACAGACAGTAGTAGTACAGCGATGAATACTGAATAGCTTCAGAGAATGATATGTCCTGTTGTCATTGATTGCATGCTGATCAAAGACACATGCTCTCTAGTGTAGACCATAAAGCCTCATGCTCTCTAGTGTAGACCATAAAGCCACATGCTCTCTAGTGTAGACCATAAAGCCACATGCTCTCTAGTGTAGACCATAAAGCCACATGCTCTCTAGTGTAGACCATAAAGCCACATGCTCTAACGCAGACCATAAAGCCACATGCTCTCTAGTAGACCATAAAGCCACATGCTCTCTAGTGTAGACCATAAAGCCACATGCTCTAGTGTAGACCATAAAGCCTCATGCTCCCTAGTGTAGACCATAAAGCCACATGCCTTCAGTGTAACTATGTGCCACATGCTCTAGTGTAGACCATAAAGCCACATGCTCTCTAGTGTAGACCATAAAGCCTCATGCTCTCTAGTGTAGACGAGCAAAGCCACATGCCTTCTATGTAGACTATAAAGCCACATGCTCTCTAGTGTAGACCATAAAGCCACATGCTCTCTAGTGTAGACCATAAGCCACATGCTCTCTAGTGTAGACCATAAAGCCACATGCTCTCTTAACGAGACCATAAAGCCACATGCTGTCTAGTGTAGACCATAAAGCCACATGCTCTCTAGTGTAGACCATAAAGCCACATGCTCTCTAGTGTAGACCATAAAGCCACATGCTCTCTAGTGTAGACCATAAAGCCACATGCTCTCTAGTGTAGACTATAAAGCCACATGCTCTCTAGTGTAGACCATAAAGCCACATGCTGTCTAGTGTAGACCATAAAACCACATGCTCTCTAGTGTAGACCATAAAACCACATGCTCTCTAGTGTAGACCATAAAGCCACATGCTCTCTAACGTAGACCATAAAGCCACATGCTCTCTAACGTAGACCATAAAGCCACATGCTCTCTAGTGTAGACCATAAAGCCACATGCTCTCTAGTGTAGACCATAAAGCCACATGCTCTCTAGTGTAGACCATAAAGCCACATGCTCTCTAGTGTAGACCATAAAGCCACATGCTCTCTAGTGTAGACCATAAAGCCACATGCTCTCTAGTGTAGACCATAAAGCCACATGCTCTCTAACGTAGACCATAAAGCCACATGCTCTCTAGTGTAGACCATAAAGCCACATGCTCTCTAGTGTAGACCATAAAGCCACATGCTCTCTAGTGTAGACCATAAAGCCACATGCTCTCTAGTGTAGACCATAAAGCCACATGCTCTCTAGCGTAGACCATAAAGCCACATGCTCTCTAGCGTAGACCATAAAGCCTCATGCTCTCTAGTGTAGACCATAAAGCCACATGCTCTCTAGTGTAGACCATAAAGCCACATGCTCTCTAACGTAGACCATAAAGCCACATGCTCTCTAGTGTAGACCATAAAGCCACATGCTCTCTAGTGTAGACCATAAAGCCACATGCTCTCTAGTGTAGACCATAAAGCCACATGCTCTCTAGTGTAGACCATAAAGCCACATGCTCTCTAGTGTAGACCATAAAGCCACATGCTCTCTAACGTAGACCATAAAGCCACATGCTGTCTAGTGTAGACCATAAAGCCACATGCTCTCTAGTGTAGACCATAAAGCCACATGCTCTCTAGTGTAGACCATAAAGCCACATGCTCTCTAACGTAGACCATAAAGCCACATGCTCTCTAACGTAGACCATAAAGCCACATGCTCTCTAGTGTAGACCATAAAGCCACATGCTCTCTAGTGTAGACCATAAAGCCACATGCTCTCTAGTGTAGACCATAAAGCCACATGCTCTCTAGTGTAGACCATAAAGCCACATGCTCTCTAACGTAGACCATAAAGCCACATGCTCTCTAGTGTAGACCATAAAGCCACATGCTCTCTAGTGTAGACCATAAAGCCACATGCTCTCTAGTGTAGACCATAAAGCCACATGCTCTCTAGTGTAGACCATAAAGCCACATGCTCTCTAGTGTAGACCATAAAGCCACATCTCTCTAGTGTAGACCATAAAGCCACATGCTCTCTAGTGTAGACCATAAAGCCACATGCTCTCTAGTGTAGACCATAAAGCCACATGCTCTCTAGTGTAGACCATAAAGCCACATGCTCTCTAACGTAGACCATAAAGCCACATGCTCTCTAGTGTAGACCATAAAGCCACATGCTCTCTAGTGTAGACCATAAAGCCACATGCTCTCTAGTGTAGACCATAAAGCCACATGCTCTCTAGTGTAGACCATAAAGCCACATGCTCTCTAGTGTAGACCATAAAGCCACATGCTCTCTAGTGTAGACCATAAAGCCACATGCTCTCTAGTGTAGACCATAAAGCCACATGCTCTCTAGTGTAGACCATAAAGCCACATGCTCTCTAACGTAGACCATAAAGCCACATGCTCTCTAACGTAGACCATAAAGCCACATGCTCTCTAGTGTAGACCATAAAGCCACATGCTCTCTAGTGTAGACCATAAAGCCACATGCTCTCTAGTGTAGACCATAAAGCCACATGCTCTCTAGTGTAGACCATAAAGCCACATGCTCTCTAGTGTAGACCATAAAGCCACATGCTCTCTAGTGTAGACCATAAAGCCACATGCTCTCTAACGTAGACCATAAAGCCACATGCTCTCTAGTGTAGACCATAAAGCCACATGCTCTCTAGTGTAGACCATAAAACTTGGACAGGATCCTTGCATATACCTTCCGCAGATGAGGAATTGTGGCTCATTGTTATCCCCCCCGTACACGTAGTGTAGGGGGGGTATACTGGTTTCAGCTTGTCCGTACATCGGTCTGTACGTCCGTCCGTCCGTCCATCCGTACGTCAGTACATCCGTCAGTAACATTTCGTTTCCGGAGCTTAACTTGACAACTGCTACTTGGATTTCTCTCAGCTACCATACCATGAGACCTCGCTTGGGATTGCGTTAGGCGCGCGGCACCACCTCGAGTCAAAAGTTTCTCTTGTCTGTCTGTAACATTTCGTTTCCGGAGCATAACTTGACAACAGCTAATTGGATTCTTCTCAAATTTTGTTTGTAGCTACCATACCATGATACCTCGCTTGGGATTGCGTTTGGTGCATGTGCTTTTACAGGTGGCGCCACCTAGGATCAAAACTTTCTCTTGTCGGTCCGTAACATTTCGTTTCCGGAGTATACAATGTACATGTAACTTGACAACAGCTAATTGGATTCTTCTCAAATTTTGTATGTAGCTACCATACCATGAGACCTCACATGAGATTGCGTTTGGCGCATGTGCGTCTAAAGGTGGCGCTACCTAGGGTCAAAACTTTATCTTGTCGGTCCGTAACATTTCGTTTCTGGAGCATAGCTTGACAACAGCTAATTGGATTCTTCTCAAATTTTGTATGTAGCCACCATACCATGAGACCTCGCTTGGGATTGCTTTTGGCGTGTGTGCATCTACAGGTGGCGCCACCTATGGGCAGAATTTTTTCAGTTGGTCCGTAACATTTCGTTTCTGGAGCATAACTTGACAACCGCTGATTAGATTCTTCTCAAATTTGGTATGTAGCTACCATACCATGAGACCTCGCTTGGGATGCCACACATATGCGTCTACAGGTTGTGCCACCTAGGGGCAAAATTTTCTCTGTCGGTCCGTAAAATTTTGTGTCCGAAGCATAACTTAATTGACAACCGCTTATTGGATTCTTCTCAAATTTTGTATGTACATCTAGCTACCATATCATGAGACCTCACTCGGGATTGCATTTGCCATCTGTTTCTACAGCTTGAAACAATATCGCTTGACAGTTTTCGCGACCTATTTTTGATGCATGTTGACAGTTTCCGCAGCCTTACCCATAAACTACTATAACATGTAAACTTTATATTCCACTACAAATATTCATCAATTTCTATCAAATGAGCATCTGGGGGTATCTCGTAAGCATGCTTACTGATCAATTCCACCGCCACCCGACGCAATCCCATTCTACTGGTGAAACTTTAACCACCAACATGTATCTATGCCTTACGGGGGGTATCTTGTAAGCAGCCTTACTGATAATTTTGGTCGAATGTGTGCATCCCTCAGACTATGCTCTAGTTTTATTCTGTTTCCAAAATAAACAGATAATGAACCCTCTTATATTATTACATATACAAAAATATATACAATATACACATAGTACTAGATCTGATTTGTGGACAATTATCACATTGTACTATATACACATAGTACTAGATCTGATTTCTGGACAATTATCAGAAAGACATGTACATGTAGGAATCTTTGTTCAGTATGTCCTTATGTGTATGTTAGTATGCAACCTCTTTGAGGTGTTCTATGCAATAAATTGAATTGAATTGAATATTATCTGCTGAGGGGCTATGGCAGATATAAGGATAAAACAACAATGACAAGAACAACGATGCATTCTTGAGTTTTGACCTGGGTTTTCAAAATCATTCGTCTATATATTCAGTATGGATTCATCTACGAGCAAAGGGAGGATGATATATTCAGGAGCACTGTCTTTCGCGGAAAATCCTTTACCGCAAAAAGAATGAAAGCTATTTCTGTGTGGCAAATAATAAGGCGATAAAACAGTAGTACTAGTTAATCAGTGAAATGTCCTGAAAATCTGAATGTGTCTTAAATACACAGCTGATCAAAGTTGTTTGGTTGAGTGATGACTAGAATGTGAAATGATTTCATATTTGATGATGATGATGATGATGAGCATTATCAAAGATTATTTGTCTACCATATTTCCTTTGATCAGTCCTCTCAACTGACGTTCTTGTCAACCAGGTCACAAGCGTTCATGTATTCTTCTTGACAGGCATTTAAAAACAAATCAGATTTCAAGCCAATCACTCCCCCTCATCCTCCTAAACGTCCTCGCACATCGTCACGCACACCGTTAACTCGGCGAGCTAACAGTCTCAACATGTCCTCAAGCCCGGATCTGGACGCTAGTGCAGACAGGGACGTTTCCAGTGCTGGGAATGAACGAAAGAAAGGACGAATAGAGGTTTGTGTTTAATATCTGTAACCAATGACTTTCGGATGTATTTACTAACTGTTTTGAGACCATTGAGGCATATTTCATTAACCCTATTTGACCCATTTTGGGTGAACTGTGCCATTTGGGGTGTGCTGAGACATTTGGGGTGTGCTGAGACATTTAAGGTGTGCTCAAGCTCTGCAAAAAAAATGTGACCGCACTATTTTCAGAAGGCATTTTGAGTTGCATATTTCAAATTTGAATCTGTATTTCACCTTTATTTCTGAGCTGTTGACCTGTTTGTAGACTCCATGTGTTAATAGCAACTGTCTGAAAGCAGAGAGAATTAAGTTTACTGAATCAATTTGCATGTATATGTGTTTAATGTTAGGCTCTACACTGGCCTTAAGGTCTTAGTGAATCAAGTGTTACTGTTTGAAAATACTGACAAGTGTATACCTGAAGATAGTGACATTGTATGGGCGGTACAATTAGTTGCTGGCCTTGTGTACATGCTAAATACTGAGAGTGCAATCCTGAGTCGCAACAATAATTGAAAACATTACAATTTGACTGATACACTATCTAAATTATACACAATATGGAAGAAACTCCTGCAAAATATAAGAAGAGAAAGGTTTCCATACAAATATTGGTATACATGTACATGGTATAGTATACATGGTATACATGGTATAGTATACATGGTATACATGGTATAGTATACATGTACATGGTATAGTATACATGGTATAGTTGATAAATTTTTAACCATTCAGTTGACAAATTCTTATAAACAATTTTGGGAAAATTGTTAAAATTTATTGTCAACTGTATCATTAAAACTTATTCACCTATACCAATATTTGCATGGTAACCTTTTTTGTGTATTTTGCAAGAGCTTCTTCAATATTATAGCACTCACTTGTCATCAACTTTTACAGGAATCTAAGAGGAATATAAAGTTATTTGACTGAACTGCCGAAGTATATACATCAGTCTTTAACTGAGTCTCCATCCCCAAGAATGTCATATATATCTTGTTTGTATTCTGTGGTAGGTAACAGTTCAGCCCAGGAGAATAATGGACAATGCGTTTATACCCCACGGTAGACAGGACATCGCCATGTCCATAGATGACAATTATCACCAAGGTAATCCATTTATACTCCACAGTAGACAGGACGTCACCATGTCCATAGATGACAATTATCACCATGTAATCCATTTATATCCCACGGTAGACAGGACGTCGCCATGTCCATATATGACAATTATCACCAAGGTAATCCATTTATATCCCACGGTAGACAGGACGTCGCCATGTCCATGGGATGACAATTATCACCAAGGTAATCCATTTATACCCCACGGTAGACAGGATGTCACAATGTCCATAGATGACAATTATCACCAAGGTAATCCATTTATACCCCACGGTAGACAGGACGTCACCATGTCCATAGATGACAATTATCACCAAGGTAATCCATTTATACCCCACGGTAGACAGGACGTCGCCATGTCCATAGATGACAATTATCACCAAGGTAATCCATTTATATCCCACGGTAGACAGGATGTCACAATGTCCATAGATGACAATTATCACCAAGGTAATCCATTTATACCCCACGGTAGACAGGACGTCACCATGTCCATAGATGACAATTATCACCAAGGTAATCCATTTATACTCCACAGTAGACAGGACGTCACCATGTCCATAGATGACAATTATCACCAAGGTAATCCATTTATACCCCACGGTAGACAGGACGTCACCATGTCCATAGATGACAATTATCACCAAGGTAATCCATTTATACCCCACGGTAGACAGGACGTCGCCATGTCCATAGATGACAATTATCACCAAGATAATCCATTTATACCCCACGGTAGACAGGACGTCGCCATGTCCATAGATGACAATTATCACCAAGGTAATCCATTTATACCCCACGGTAGACAGGACGTCACCATGTCCATAGATGACAATTATCACCAAGGTAATCCATTTATTCCCCTTCAGTAGACAGGATGTCGCCATGTCCATAGATGACAATTATCACCAAGGTAATCCATTTATACCCCACGGTAGACAGGATGTCGCCATGTCCATAGATGACAATTATCACCAAGGTAATCCATTTATACCCCACGGTAGACAGGACGTCGCCATGTCCATAGATGACAATTATCACCAAGGTAATCCATTTATACCCCACGGTAGACAGGACGTCGCCATGTCCATAGATGACAATTATCACCAAGGTAATCCATTTATATCCCACGGTAGACAGGACGTTGCCATGTCCATAGATGACAATTATCACCAAGGTAATCCATTTATACCCCACGGTAGACAGGACGTCGCCATGTCCATAGATGACAATTATCACCAAGGTAATCCATTTATACCCCACGGTAGACAGGACGTCACGATGTCCATAGATGACAATTATCCCAAGGTAATCCATTTATACCCCACGGTAGACAGGACGTCGCCATGTCCATAGATGACAATTATCACCAAGGTAATCCATTTATACCCCACGGTAGACAGGATGTGCCATGTCCATAGATGACAATTATACCAAGGTAATCCATTTGCCCCCCACGGTAGACAGGACGCGCCATGTCCATAGATGACAATTATCACCAAGGTAATCCATGTATACCCCACGGTAGACAGGACGTCGCCATGTCCATAGATGACAATTATCACCAAGGTAATCCATGTATAACCCACGGTAGACAGGACGTCGCCATGTCCATAGATGACAATTATCACCAAGGTAATCCATGTATACCCCACGGTAGACAGGACGTCGCCATGTCCATAGATGACAATTATCACCAAGATAATCCACACCATCAATTCAACAGTGGTTTTTATGTCCCTCCGACTCTGAATTCATAGGGGCATTATGTTTTCCCATCCCATTCTTCCAAAACGCTTGTCCAGACAATATCTTGAACTAGGCTTGTTCAGATATGTACTTGTCCATACAATATCTTGAACTAGGCTTGTTCATATATGTACTTGTACAGACAATATCTTGAACTAGGCTTGTTCAGATATGTACTTGCCCAGACAATATCTTGAACTAGGCTTGTTCAGATATGTACTTGTCCAGACAATATCTTGAACTAGGCTTGTTCAGATACGTACTTGTCCAGACAATATCTTGAACTAGGCTTGTTCAGATATGTACTTGTCCAGACAATATCTTGAACTAGGCTTGTTCAGATATGTACTTGTCCAGACAATATCTTGAACTAGGCTTGTTCAGATAATGTACTTGTCCAGACAATATCTTGAACTAGGCTTGTTCAGATATGTACTTGTCCAGACAATATCTTGAACTAGGCTTGTTCAGATATGTACTTGTCCAGACAATATCTTGAACTAGGCTTGTTCAGATATGTACGCCTTGCCTTATGAATCCGAAGAATCTTATTGAAAATGCGAATCTTCATGGTCTGTCCATCGTTGTGTCGATCCATCAATCCCTGGCAGTTCTTCATATCTATCAATAGATTAGCCCGAAAACATGAGCTGGAAGGGTCTAATTTACTTGCTGTCATAGCCACGGACCCCTCTCTGCCCGAATTGAGGTATCCGACCGAAACCTAAACAAAACAAAAAGTGCCTCAGTCACTTGAGATCTTTCACTGCACACAGCCTGGGGAATTGAGACAGAGGCATGTAAAGCACTTTATCGAATAAATAATATGACTTGGTATCTCCATCTCCGTCTAATGACTACATTAGTTAGACAGTCTAATCTGCCTTCAAACACATATTCTGTCAACATAATCGTCATGCTTCTTTCTTCACAGTTGATAGGAACATGCGCAGAATGTGGTTGACATTTCTGCTCACACGTCGTCAGAAATTTATCCTTGCTGGTTGTAACCAATAGCAGCGTGTGTTTATTGACGTGATCAGAAAGGTCATGATATAAAAATAGCATAGGTCATATTATTTCAACATCTCGAAAAGGCGGCAAAAATGAAAAATCAAACAACACATTTTGTCAGCACCAAAACAGTCAAGAGCTATAATAGTACATGGACAAAGACGCTCAGCTCGGTCAAAATCTATCGAATTGTCATAAACTTTCTCTCCCATTCTATAATTTTTGTCATCTAGAGCTAGCGAAGAGGCAGGCCCAATTATTTTTAAACATTCAAACCTACCTCCACTTTGTCGAGCTGTGATAGGAAAATGTTGCCACGCCCCCTCACCCTATACCAAGCTATCACAGGTAGAGTTTCTGAGTTACCCATAGATGACTTGATGGAATCTGTGACATTATCCCCACATGACATTCTCCCCACCAACACTTTCCCCACCGACATCGACCTTCTCCAATCACAGTATCCTCACCCGGCTGACATTTTCCCCACCCTAATATTTTGAAATGTTGTAAGGACGAGTTGCGATAGGATAGCGGGCGGTACTGCCTGACCTTCTATTGTCAAGCCGCTATTATGTGGAAGCTCTATGACGCGAAACAGTGGAATCACCACGTCTGAAAATAAATGACACCGGTTTGAGATTAGGCCACTCCGAACAAATTCATGTGGGTACTGTAGGCCTACATACTCTGGGTCCGGGAGGCGAAGCCTTGGGTGTTGCCGGTTCACTGTTTCCACGAGCAGATTTGTAAATTGGAGCGATATGCAAGAAGTGGGAAAAATTGACGATGTCTTGACTAAAAAGCAACCATATGACTCTACAGGAAGGCATCCCTCGACACCTCACATTCAGATCCGAGAATACGGTGGATTCTTGGACATAGACTGAGTATCTGAGCCGCGCTTTTATTGCAGCTATTTGTAAAACCGCCCTTTACATCATGGACAAATCGATATCAGTATGTCTATATCATACACACATTCAGTCAGAGCCCAATCAAATTGTGAAACAGATAATTCTTTTGTTTGGTCTGACAGTAGAGGTCTTACACACAGTTCGCATTTCACCTTTACAAATGTGGTACCCATGCGGACAACAGTCGACCACTCAAAAATTATATAAATCGGCTTCTCTGATGCTTTCAACACAATAGTGACAATAAAAAAGTTCTTGGTTGACTTGAAGGTAGAACAGTTACCCAGCAACAGGCATACATGTATGTGCGCGACTATTCTTGTCAAATTACATGTATACGTATATATAATCTATAATTCTAATTGTCAATGAAGACAGTAAAGTTCTATATGCTTCACAATGCGGAGAAAAAAAATTTGGAAGTGTTTATGGACACGAAAAAATATTCATGTTTAGCGACATGATTCGAACTCCCAAAACTCACAGAAGCATACGAACTTACCGCATGGCCACTGGTGCGATTACTGATTTCAGTGACATATTTGGATTTACAGCACTTCATGCCAGGTTGGAGACAACAACGAATTGATTTTTCAGTTTTTATCAAAAAGCACTTCTTGAACCAAAATGAAATTAACTTGTGACACATGTGGAGCATGATTATATAATAACGAAATTAATATCAGAATGAATTTGGTTTGCGAGGTTTTTTTTTCTGGAATTTAGAAAAAAACCATGGAAATTCCCCCCAAAAAGTGAAAAAAACGCACATTTGCACATTTTTACATGCTATTAACGTGCACATCATGCATAATTTTTGGTCGAGTTTTCTCGTGTTTTACCAGCTATTGTTTTACTTTGAAATACTAAAAGTTGGCAGTTTTACTGCCAAAATAAAAATTCTGTTTCTTAGTACAACACATATAGGACAGAAATCCATCTTACTGCTTTACCAACACAGAATCGTAAGCAGAATGTGTCTGTATATGCAGCAGAACACATGCCCTGGTTGTGGGTAATACGAAACTTGGACTGCATGTGATGTCCAGAATGGATCATCGTGTGCTATATGATAGTAACCAGCCATGCTTAGAAACTGTTCTATTTTCATAAATATAGGCCTACTAGACTAGATATTTGAAATTACTCAATAAAACTTCAATCATTGAGCTTAATTTTCACAAGCAGTCCTAGTTTTATACTACCCCCAACTAGAGCATGCATACTGGCACGTAGACGGACAAATTTTGCTTACAATTTGTTTTCTTCAAATTTACGTGATGCAGTACTGGATCTACATTTATTAAGGTGGGGAAAATGTCGTTGGGGAAGATGTCGGTGAGGAAAGTGGCGGTGATGAGAATGTCGGGTGTTGAAAATGTCGGTACCCCGACTTGATTAGATTTTCAGTCTGTTACTTTGTTTTTGTATGTAAAGCTTATTTACTCCCCCGGCATATAGGCCTGGGGGATATAGCGATATGATGAAGGATTTTTCCTTACTTAGTTATTGGCCTTCACAGTTCAAAATACTGTTTATTAAATGATGTCATCTTGTCAGTGCAACTCCTACACTTTTGATACCGTTCACTAAATACTTGGTGGATATTATCAGCACAGTCTTTAGATGCGCGGCGGGTGGTTGGGTGGGCACGGGTTCCTGTTGCTGCAATGCATTTTGCTGAGAAGCAACAGGAACTTGATAATGTGATGTCTAGCACTGTAATATCACTTGTCTTCATTGCACCATGTAAAGTGTCCTGTCTGCCTGTGTGTGTGTCCTCAGTGTTTTACAGGGTGGATGGAGGGTGGTTCCAGGCTGCTTCAAACATTTCTTCTTTGAAGTAGCAGGAACGCAACTTGGCTGGGTAGTGCTTAGTTGGTTCGTCGCTATATAGCTGAAATATTGTTGAAAGTGATGTTAAATTCTATTCACTCCCTCACTTGAGATGCGCATATCTGGTGATGTGATGTATGTGATGTGCAACTATTACATTGCACATAACTGATTTCCTACACACAGAAATGCCCCTGTTCTTCACTGACACTAATCTCGCAGAATCACACAGAAGCTATTCAACATACGGCAATGAAGTTTTCTACATCTCTCCATATCCATCTGTAGATGGCCTGATTATCATTATTCCCCGCCAGACCCGGGGGGGGGGGGGGTATAGAATCGCTGTTTGTGTGTGTATCAATACGTCACATTTTCTCGTTAAAACGATAACTTGAAAACTACTGATTCAATTCGCTCCAATTTTAACTGAAGGTATAATTGGGAAATAGCTTTCTTGCTATTGATTTTGAGGTCACAAGGTCAAGGTCACCTAGGCTAGAAAATTTGCTAAAAGAAGAAAATTTCCAGTTCCAGTTTATCAATTGGTACATGTACCAAACATTCGGTAGCCTATATAGTGCCAATGGGGCAAAGAAGAAATTTGCTATGTTTAGGTCAAAAGGTCAAGTTCAGAGAACCTGTAAAAAATGGAAAATCTCTGTTCCATGTTCAGAATTGGTTCAAAACTTGATGCCTGCCTTGCATATTGGGCAGAGAATAACCCAATTTACTTTGAGGTCAAAAGGTCAGACAAAGGTCAAGGTCACCTAGGTCAGAAAATGTAAAAAAAAAGTGAAAAATTGTGAACTCTTCAGAGAAGTAGATTTTGATCAAATTCCATGTATACCCCAAACCCCAAAGTAATTGATTTTGCTTTGACCAAGAGTTATTGTCATCAGTGGCATCTGTCTGTCTGCCTGTCTGTCTATCCCTCTGTCCATAGTCGGTGTGGAGCACAATATCTCTCTAAGGAATATAACCAGGCTCTCCAAATTCATACAACAGTTACCATGGTTACACTTGGTGATTGGTCAGAAGCCTATGGATAATGACTGACCTAAACCTAATTTAAAAGGTCAAATTCTGGTTTTTGCAACATTCTTTGAATGATTATATTTAGGTTATACAAATTCATATTTGTCCCCCGACGCCCGAAGGGCTAAAAGGGGACTATAATATTGGGGTCCGTCAGTGGGGGCGTGCATCCGTACGTCCGACTTCATTTCCGGACAGTAACTTTTGAAAAATTCTTTTAAATTTGGTATGTGGGTACCCCAGCTCAAGATCTCGCTTGAGATTGAGATTGTTTTTCGCGCCGATCTGCTTATAGATGGCGCCACAAAGTTAACATTTTGTTTCCGGACAATAACTTTTGAAAAACTGAATGGATTCTTTCAAATTTGGTGTGTGGGTACCTCGCCTCAAAATCTGGCATGGGATTGTTTCTCGTGCCGACCTGCCTATAGGTGGTGCCACCTGGGGGAAAAGTTAAAATTTCATTTCCGGACAATAACTTTTGAAAAACCAAATGGATTCTTTTCAAATTTGGTATGTGGGTGCCTCACCTCAAGATCTCCCTTGGGATTGTTTTTCGCACTGATCCGCCTATAGGTGGCACCACCTGGGAGCAAAGTTAAAATTTTTTTCCCGGACAATAACTTTTGAAAAACTGAATGGATTCTTTTCAAATTTGGTACGTGAGTACTTTGCCTCAAGATCTCGCTTGGAATTGTTTTTCATGACGATCCACCCATAGGTGACACCACCTGTGAGCCAAGTTAAAACTTAGTTTCCGGACAATAACTTCTGAAAGTCTTGCCAGATTAGGACAAATTCGGTAATTGTGGGTACCTTGCCACTGGATGTCCCTTGGGATTGCTCTCCATGCCTGAGGTACTGAATGTTACGGTTCCAAGTCAAATCAATTGTCTCAATGTTGGGGGACTTCAACCGCTCAGGTTTTCATACACATCCAACTGATGATGAACTTGAAGCCAACCCAAGTTGACTGACCTTGACCTATTATTAAAAGGTCATTCTCTGTTTATTATGTTCTATTTTGAAGAATTATAGCCAGGCTTTCCACATCCATTCTATATATATATACATGTATATATGCAGCTGACAATGATCCAGAAGTTGAAGATGACTGACCTTGACCCATTTTTGATCAGACTCTATTTATTTATTTCCACGTGTTAAATTAGTACTTGTTATGCCCCCCTCTAATTAGAGGGGGGGCATATAGCGATCGTTTTGTCCGTCTGTCCGGCTGTTTGTCCATCTGTCTCTCCATCTGTCCGTCCGAATTTCTTGTTCGCCCAATATCTTGGTTAATATTTGATGAACAGGATTGAAACTTGCATGAAATGTGACCAGTGCCTCGTAGTTGTGCAGTTGTTTCGGTTATATTTTCAAGAGTTTTGACCCTTCGTTCCTGAAATCTCCGTGAATGGGACTTGTCAGGGCTGGATCTTGGTTAATCTTGTATGGACAAGTATGAAATTTTCATGATAGGTGGTCAGTGCCCCATAGTTGTGCAGCGTGAAGTTAATATTGTATGGACAATTATGAAATGATATGTGGTCAATGCCCTGTAGTTGTGCAGCGTGAAGTTTGTCCGCGTTTCGTGTATATTTTCAAAAGTTATGGCCCTTTGTTCTTGAAATTTTTGTGAATTGGGACTTGTCCGGGCTGGATCTCAGTTAACGTTTTACGGACAAGTATGAAATTTGCATGATATGTGGTCAGTGCCCCATAGTTGTGCAGCATGAAGTTTCTCTGCGTTTCGGTTATATTTTCAAGAGTTACAGCCCTTTGTTCCTCAAACCTTAGTGAATGGCATATATATATTTGTCCAGTCTGGATCTCGGTCCATATTGTATGGACAAGCATGAAATTTGCATGATACGAGGTCAGTGCCTTGTAGTTGTGCAAAGTAAAGCGCTTTGTCCGTCTGTCCATCCGTTCTGTGTTTCGGTTATATTTTCAAGAGTTATGGCTCTTTGTTCTTGAAATCTTTGTTATCTCATCTGACTGGGGAAAATCTGGCAGGGGATAAGTGAGCTCACGGCTCTAAATTGTTCTTTGATGGTATGGGAATATCAAACATTAAAAAATCATGAGAGTATATTATTGTTTAGATATGTATGGTGGAGAAGATGAAGTGGAAGAGGTGATGGGTGGAGGAATGGATGTGTCAGATATTGATGATGAAGATGATGACAGAGATAACAGACGTCCAGGGATGCCCACCCCTCGACAACGCCCCATGGCCAGAATGGCACCTCATCCACCATTCATGCCTCAACCTCCACCCATTAAGAGCAGACTGACGGGACCAGGACCACCCTCATACACTGATCCCTTGGTAAGGCTCTTCATGTTAAATATACCAACAGATACAATGACTGTTAGTGCTTTAGATTTTAAATTTTGATATATAGAAGTTTAAGTCCTATTTTACATAAATAAACAAATTGCTTATGGATAACAACTTCTAGTTTATTCAGGACGACGTTTCGATACAGGTACTAGTATCGTTCTCAAGTCAATGACATCAATAAGTAAATAATCAGTATATATACAGTTCCTTGAGTAAATGTCAATAGGATGATAACAATAGTATTATACTAGGTGAGAAATTTATAATAGGACAGGATTAGACTGTGGATATGGCTAGATTAATTAACAAGGTAGATTAATAACAAGGTGGGCTTCTAGGCACGGTGGGGTTCCTGGATTAGTAGTATTTTACAGTTTGAGTCATTCAAACAAATAGGAGCATTGACAGTTCAAGCCCGTCACTACCCATGGTGCGTGTGTCCGAATGCACCCCCTTACACTACCCATGGTGTGTGTGGTTCGAATGTTTCCCCTTACACTACCCATGGTGCGTGTGGTCCGAATGCACCCCCCTACACTACCGATGGTGCGTGTGGTCCGAATGTTCCCCCTTACACTACTCATGGTGCGTGTGGTCCGAATGTTCCCCCTTACACTACCATGGTGCTTGTGGTCCAAATGTTCCCCCTTTTACTACCCATGGTGCGTGTGGTCCGAATGTTCCCCCTTTCAGAGATTGAAGTGTTCCGGATATATCCGGATTTCCGGATTTTTCAGAATCTCCAAAAAATTCTCGGATTTTCCGATTTTCTGCCTCACACGATCATGTATGATGTTGTTGTTGTTGCTATTTTCGATGATAATGAACCTCCGTTAAACCATTCTAACAAACAAAAAATCTTTTAGCTTGGGTTTGAGAATCCCCCAAAAATGTAAATTATGTGATTAAAATTCGAGTTATGTACCTCCGGGGGTTTTAATAAGTTTGAAATAACCAGTCCCTGAGTGATCGGCATTATATTTCCAGCACAGTGCGATCTCCCCGCAAAGAGCTGTTTCCCAAAATAGACTCCGCTTGTATATGCAGCTTAGCTGTTAAGTAGGTCAGCGAATGCAGATTGCTTGTCGCGCTGTCTGCAGTAGGTCTAGCTGAGGGCGTGTTGTTCTCGTCCCGTGAATGTATCGGAAAGCAGTATGTTACCTCGTGTTCAATGGCGCCAGCTTTCATAACGAAGTTTGTTAGACTCACCGTTGACAATGTCAGACGTATTTATAATATAGTCGACTATGTGAAAATTGTTGACATGACGACTGACCTCAAGGACTTTGAAACTGGAGTAAAAAAAAAGAAAAAAAAGTTAAATGGTCGCGGCTGAAGGAAAAATAAACGTGACCACTGGAAAGAGTGACGTGAAAAATCATTCTAAACATGCAAAAAACTAAAAACTCGAAAACTTTTCAAATATAATGGGACTTCACCCTGTCTGTTCGCTTCCTCACAGTCTGATGTTGAGTGCACAGTCAAATTCATTTGCTTCCAGCATGTCCAGTTGTGGCATCTACATCATGCTTTGATGGATGAAACTTTTTGTCCAGTATTGAAAATATTTGGTTACATGAAAAAACCAATATAAAATAATGCCTTGCATTTAGATGACAATCTGCTGTTTTATTTCTCAGAAATCGCTTAGAATGCTTCCCCAGCCATCTAGGACCCAAGAGCTTAAAGTTGGACCTGCATGGACCCCGGCCTAAAGTGCTAGGATAGTATTTTTCCAGATTTTTTACAAAGATCCACTTCAGTCTCTGCCCATGGTGCGTGTGGTCCGAATTTTCCCCCTTACACTACCCATGGTGCGTGTGTTTCGAATGTTCCCCCTTTACACTACCCATGGTGCGTGTGGTCCGAATGTTCCACTTACACTACCCATGGTGCGTGTGGTCTGAATGTTCCCCTTACACTACCCATGGTGCGTGTGGTCCGAATGTTCCCCCTTACACTACCCATGGTGCGTGTCTTTCGAATGTTCCCCCTTTACACTACCCATGGTGCGTGTGGTCCGAATGTTCCCCTTACACTACCCATGGTGCGTGTGGTCCGAATGTTCCCCCTTTTTGCCCGTTGATATTGTTATTATTTTATTAATATGATAACATGTAGATCGAGCTGTAATTAGTTCCAGTGCACATCTGAAATATGTCTGTGAAATGCGACTCGATTGAATGTCAGATTTTACTGTTCTGTTTCTGTTATAGCAACCTCAGTACAACTTGGCTTCACGAGACTACTCTAATGACCACAGTGATCCTACCATGAAACCTCAACCCCCTCCACGCCATCACATTCCAGTACCACCCCAGAGACAGGGCCTCAGTCCCCTCTCTCGTCCCCCACTGATTAGGGCACCCAATGCCCAGTCCAGTCCCCCTCCCATGCCCAGTCCACCATCTGGCCCGCCTGTCCCCGCCCCTCGACCTTCACCTGGTACAGTACCCAGGATAGACTCGCCCACCAGACCAGGCTCAGGCTCCAGTATAAACGAGAAGGACCGGCCCAACTCAGGAGGTCGTCCAGGCTCAGGGGATAAGTCATCTGGAGAAACACGATCAAAGTTGTCTCCCCCTCCACAACGAACGCAACCACCAGGTGAATATATTATGAATGTGTATAGAAACTGCAATGCATCATGAAACTTCTTCCAAATTATAGGGAATATTATTGTTCCATTCATGTACACATGATGGAAGCGGTCAATGTAATCATACACATGATGGAAGCGGTCAATGTAATCATACAACATCAATAATGGAAATGGTAGTGGTTAATACATCACAATACAGGACCGTCCATAGCCAGGATATCTCCAGGGCTGGTTAATACATCACAATACACTCAGGTCCATAGCCAGGATATCTCCAGGGCTGGTTAATACATCACAATACAGGACCGTCCATAGCCAGGATATCTCCAGGGCTGGTTAATACATCACAATACAGGTCCGTCCATAGCCAGGATATCTCCAGGGCTGGTTAATACATCACAATACACTCAGGTCCATAGCCAGGATATCTCCAGGGCTGGTTAATACATCACAATACAGGACCGTCCATAGCCAGGATATCTCCAGGGCTGGTTAATACATCACAATACAGGACCGTCCATAGCCAGGATATCTGCAGGGCTGGTTAATACATCACAATACAGGACCGTCCATAGCCAGGATATCTCCAGGGCTGGTTAATACATCACAATACAGGACCGTCCATAGCCAGGATATCTCCAGGGCTGGTTAATACATCACAATACAGGTCCGTCCATAGCCAGGATATCTCCAGGGCTGGTTAATACATCACAATACAGGACCGTCCATAGCCAGGATATCTCCAGGGCTGGTTAATACATCACAATACAGGACCGTCCATAGCCAGGATATCTGCAGGGCTGGTTAATACATCACAATACAGGACCGTCCATAGCCAGGATATCTCCAGGGCTGATTAATACATCACAATACAGGACCGCCCATTGCCAGGATATCTCCAGGCTGGTTAATATCACAATAGACTGCCCATAGCCAGAGATATTCCAGGGGCTGGTTACTACATCACAATACAGGTCTCGGTCCATAGCCAGATATTCTGGTGGGCTGGTTAATACATCACAACACAGGACCGTCCATAGCCAGGATATCTCCAGGGCTGGTTAATACATCACAATACAGGACCGTCCATAGTCAGGATATCTCCAGGGCTTGTTAATACATCACAATACAGGACCGTCCATAGCCAGGATATCTCCAGGGCTGGTTAATACATCACAATACAGGACCGTCCATAGTCAGGATATCTCCAGGGCTTGTTAATACATCACAATACAGGACCGTCCATAGCCAGGATATCTCCAGGGCTGGTTAATACATCACAATACAGGACCGTCCATAGCCAGGATATCTGCAGGGCTGGTTAATACATCACAATACAGGACCGTCCATAGCCAGGATATCTCCAGGGCTGGTTACTGCCATCACAATACAGGGACTGTCCATAGCCAGGATATCTCCAGGGCTGGTTAATACATCACAATACAGGACCGTCCATAGCCAGGATATCTCCAGGGCTGGTTAATACATCACAATACAGGACTGTCCATAGCCAGGATATCTCCAGGGCTGGTTAATACATCACAATACAGGTCCGTCCATAGCCAGGATATCTCCAGGGCTGGTTAATACATCACAATACAGGACCGTCCATAGCCAGGATATCTCCAGGGCTGGTTAATACATCACAATACAGGTCCGTCCATAGCCAAGATATCTCCAGGGCTGGTTAATACATCACAATACACTCAGGTCCATAGCCAGGATATCTCCAGGGCTGGTTAATACATCACAATACAGGACCGTCCATAGCCAGGATACCTCCAGGGCTGGTTAATACATCACAATACACTCAGGTCCATAGCCAGGATATCTCCAGGGCTGGTTAATACATCACAATACAGGACCGTCCATAGCCAGGATATCTCCAGGGCTGGTTAATACATCACAATACAGGTCCGTCCATAGCCAAGATATCTCCAGGGCTGGTTAATACATCACAATAGACTCAGGTCCATAGCCAGGATATCTCCAGGGCTGGTTAATACATCACAATACAGGACCGTCCATAGCCAGGATATCTCCAGGGCTGGTTAATACATCACAATACAGGACCGTCCATAGCCAGGATATCTGCAGGGCTGGTTAATACATCACAATACAGGACCGTCCATAGCCAGGATATCTCCAGGGCTGATTAATACATCACAATACAGGACCGTCCATAGCCAGGATATCTCCAGGGCTGGTTAATACATCACAATACACTCAGGTCCATAGCCAGGATATCTCCAGGGCTGGTTAACACATCACAATACACTCAGGTCCATAGCCAGGATATCTCCAGGGCTGGTTAATACATCACAATACAGGTCCGTCCATAGCTAGGATATCTCCAGGGCTGGTTAATACATCACAATACACTCAGGTCCATAGCCAGGATATCTCCAGGGCTGGTTAATACATCACAATACAGGACCGTCCATAGCCAGGATATCTCCAGGGCTGGTTAATACATCACAATACAGGTCCGTCCATAGCCAAGATATCTCCAGGGCTGGTTAATACATCACAATACACTCAGGTCCATAGCCAGGATATCTCCAGGGCTGGTTAATACATCACAATACAGGACCGTCCATAGCCAGGATACCTCCAGGGCTGGTTAATACATCACAATACACTCAGGTCCATAGCCAGGATATCTCCAGGGCTGGTTAATACATCACAATACAGGACCGTCCATAGCCAGGATATCTCCAGGGCTGGTTAATACCTCACAATACAGGTCCGTCCATAGCCAGGATATCTCCAGGGCTGGTTAATACATCACAATACAGGACCGTCCATAGCCAGGATATCTCCATGTCTGGTTAATACATCACAATACAGGACTGTTCATAGCCAGGGATATCTCCAGGGCTGGTTAATACATCAAGCAATATAGGACCGGCTCCATAGCCAGGATATTCCAGGGCTGGTTAATACATCACAATACAAAGTCTGTTCATAGCCAGGATATTCCAGGGCTAATACATCACAATACAGGTCTCGTCTTACAGCCAGGATATCTCCAGGGCTGGTTAATACATCACAATACAGGACCGTCCATAGCCAGGATATCTCCAGGGCTGGTTAATACATCACAATACAGGTCCGTCCATAGCCAGGATATCTCCAGGGCTGGTTAATACATCACAATACACTCAGGTCCATAGCCAGGATATCTCCAGGGCTGGTTAATACATCACAATACAGGACCGTCCATAGCCAGGATATCTGCAGGGCTGGTTAATACATCACAATACAGGACCGTCCATAGCCAGGATATCTCCAGGGCTGATTAATACATCACAATACAGGACCGTCCATAGCCAGGATATCTCCAGGGCTGGTTAATACATCACAATACACTCAGGTCCATAGCCAGGATATCTCCAGGGCTGGTTAACACATCACAATACACTCAGGTCCATAGCCAGGATATCTCCAGGGCTGGTTAATACATCACAATACAGGTCCGTCCATAGCTAGGATATCTCCAGGGCTGGTTAATACATCACAATACACT